>OU015491.1:110141467-110178967 GCA_907164885.2 Dolomedes plantarius
TGCATTTTGATGTAAGGATTTTACACAAGCCAGAAAGAATCATAAATTTTACTGTCTTTCAAACAAACTATGGTGGGTCAAGAATAGAACCCCAGTCATCTGCATCCCGAGCCTATCTTGTAGCCACTTCTTTACCGTGTAGTGTCATTGATCTACCTTATATTCAAACCTGCCGAAGATGTACGTCAGTTGAAAATAACTTAGTTTCCGTCGTGCATCACTTTAACGCTCATATCTACATTTTCTTATGAAAAACGAGTTATAGAGAAATAAAAAATCACCTAATCGGTCTCCCATGCCGATATTCACTTAGCTCTCGTACTATGACGTTACTCAGTTTTACACTGTTAAACAATTACGCTTATTTTGCATGATTAAGAGATTCAAAGTAGGAAGAGTGTTTCTTAGAGGTTGAAAGCTTGTCACAATTTTGAAACGGCGATAATTAAGATTTTTGGGAAAAAATCCCAGCGACCATCAGTCAAACGGTATTTTACACTGTTTATCGATATATATTCGTAATAAGATAACTTCATTAAAATAAATTTATTATGGGCTCGAGGTAGCCTAATGGTAGCGTGTCAGCTATCGGTGCCCGGGGTGCTCGGATCGAATCTCGATAAGCGCCATTAAATACCTGCTTGTCTAGGGCAGATATGGGTACGTTATATCCGTAGACCGGTTAAATGAGAATGACCGCAATACTCCAGGTTCGTATCCTGGTCACGGTACCAATGTAATGAGAATGACCGTTAATCCGAAAAGAGTAGTGTATTGCGTTGAATAAAATAGAACTAGAATTTATTCACCACACACCTTCCGATTAAATGATACATTTATTACAAAAATAAGAGAGCACAGGATGATAACGTTGACATCACATCTTTGCCTAAAAGGCCGGGAAATATTTGTATTTTTCAATCCGTTGACATCTGCGACAATTCTATGCTTCCTGCTAGGTTACAGACGTTTGTCTTACACGTGGAAAAGGCATTCCTTGTAGAGAATCTATTTTCTCTTAATCCTTTTTAGAAGATTAATTAATCTCTAACGGCACATGCAGTCACGTGATGAAAAACCATTTTCTTCTGAAGCTGATGATCACTCACCGAAAACTGCACTTAGACTGACTCACGCACAGTTCTCAAAGCGGAAATTCAAAAATTGCCGCTCCTTTTTTTATTAGAGCAGGCGGAGTTCAATGCGCGCGCATTCATGAGGCGCCGCTCGTAATAGCTGGAGGAAATGTAGTGTGAAAACAGTGTTGCCAACCTCTACGAAGCCCCTCCCCCTAGCGCCATCTCGAAATCCCCCTGTTCCCCCCTAAGACCAACTTGAGATCACGCTAGACCTTCCTGAAAGAAATTCTGGTTACAAATAGGCATTCTGTTTGAGAGATAAATTGAAATAAATAGAAAATACACACATAGTGAAATGGAGGTTTATTAACCTTTGACATATGTATGGAACTTATAATCTAATAAAAAAAACGCGTCTCGATTGTACAAAATATTAAAAAAATGTCCCCCCCCCACAAAATGACCCTAAAAAGAATGGGGCCCCTAAAAACACCCCTTTTTGTCTAACTTACCCCCAAATTTAGGGGGGAAAACCCTCCAAGTTGGCAACACTGTGTGAAAACCACTTCCTTCAGTCCGTAGAGTGTCGATTCAGAGTTCTAAGTTGGATGTTTTCACAACAACCGGAAAGTCCCTCTATGAGGTCAGAGAGAGTGGGAGAGGGTGTGATCCTCCCACATGCCATCTCTGGGGGTGCTCGGTCAAAATTGTGGTGACATCTGGTTGAATCGGATTCCGACCCTTGTGGTGCCATTATAAACCGGAGCCGCCCCCCTCGTTCTTCTAGCCTTTATGGACCTGGTCTGGAGTAAATTCCGGCCAGGGGGCGTTAGAAACAACAACAACATTTACTAATCTTTGCCAACTCTCCTTCTACTCAAAAATATTGCGTCCACATATCTTCATGTGCGGTTGATTTTCCTTTCTTAATTTGGAAAATATTTTATACAGAGAGTTAATTAGAGGATTTTTTTGGCCGTCCAATTATTAAATTTAAATAGATGGATTATTAAATTTAAACACATACATTTATTATTCATTAAAATATAGCCTTAGGAAGTTCTTTAATTAGACAACATTACTGGGGATTCAACTTAAAATTATTATACGATGTTATGACACAAAAAATTATAACTTATCATAAGAGGATAGAAAAAAAAATTCTGATCTGCAGTTAATTAAAAAAAAAAAATGGAATCTTTTTAAGTGTTCAGCATATTATAATCCTAACTTTTTGTTGTTAAAAAAGTCCTTTTGATTAAACTCAGTTTTAGCTTCAAAGGAAAAATAAATATTTAATTAGATTAGAAAATTATCATTCACACAATGGGCGTATGATAGTGGCTTACAAATAAAAATAAACTACCTTAAAACTGATAACGATGTGTTATGAAAGGCAAAACTTAGCAGTTTGGGTAAGCAAAAAATTTATATTAATATGCATATATTGTCAAATAATCATGCATATAAGATGGGATCATGCACAAGATTCCTACTATCTTAAAAAATATGATAAAAACTTTCTATGTCATTTAATAAAATATTGATTTTTTTTAATCAAGGAGATGGGTGAGATAGTAATAATTTAATAAAAAAAGAAATAAGTAATTTCTGAGATTTTTGTCTATTAAAATTTTTAGATAAAACTATAAGTTTCTTATAACTTAGTAAATCCCTTTACATTTGTATATGTACAGTATTAAATAATTTTTAGCTATCTTACACACTTTTATAAAGAAAGAAGTAAAATATTCAATATTTTCAGTGCTTACCTATATGATATTCATGTATTATAGAAACTGTAACACCCAGGCATAATAAGAGATTAAGAAGCGTTTAATATTAGTACCAAGGGGTCTTAAATTAATAAATGTGTGGTCACTAAACATTAGGCAGTGCTACTCAATAATGATTTCACTTAAATTTCAAGATCCCGAATTTGACACCTATTGCTGTCAACACTGCGAATTAAGGGCTTTATAATGGCGGCTGGTCACGTAAAGTCTGTCGTGGCTACAATGTCCTCCAAATTCTCAAATTTACCTGTGGAGGTGCTGGGTCTAGTGTACCGGTATAGTCACTTGACTCTGTTCAAGATTACGGGACCGGACCCTCAGCCAAGTCGGACTTCGACCCTTGTGGTGCTGAGATAAAACTGGAGTCGCATCTTCGAGCCCAATAGCCTATAATGGCCTTGATCTGATGCTGCTGTCGGTCAAGGGGCATAAGTCACAACACAAGTGCTTTATATTTCCATGATTTTATTTCCAAGGATTTTATCTAAATAGCTTTAATTATATTTTATTCATATGCCTCTATACAAACCATTCAAAGAAATTCATATCTTCAGTTTGACAAAGTGTCTGTGGGGTCAGTCGCAGTGACAAAAGGTTTTCATGCTTACCTTGATTGTAAATGGCAATCTGGTAATGAATGTCCATGCTAGGTAAATGCAGTATCTTCCATACAAATAACTCAGGATCAAAACTTTGGTAGAAGAATTACTCGTTGTAATTTTACCTAAATATCTGTAAATCTACAAAGTCTTAAAATTTGTCTTCCACTACTTATCAAAGAATTGATGAAGAAATTCTTACCTGTGCTTTTCTGTGCAATTTTCATTAAGTTTGACAAAATTCAAAGAAATACCTGAAATACCAAAATTTGAATTAAAATTTTTTTCTTTTCAGTCACCCTGTACATTGGGATTCTGCTTACTAAATGCCATTCTAACTCGCCACCCACGTGGGGGTAAATGGCAATTTGGTAATGAATGTCCATGTTAGGTAAATACCGTATCTTTCATACAAATAACTCAGAAGCAAAACTTTGGTAGAAGAATTACTCGTTGTAATTTTACCTAAATATCTGTAAATCTACAAAGTTTTAGAATTCGTCTCCCACTACTTATCAAAGAATTTATGAAGAAATTCGTACCCGTGCTTTTCTGTGCATTTTTCACTGAGCTTGACAAAATTCGATGAAATACCTGAAATATCAAAATTTGAATTAAATTTTTTCTTCCTTTCAATCAACCTGCACATTGGGATTCTACTTACTAAATGTAATTCTAACTCGCCACCCACGTGGTGTAAATGACGATCTGGTAATGAATGTCCATGTTAGGTAAATGCAGTATCTTCCATACAAATAACTCAGGAGCAAAACTTTGCTAGAAGAATTACTCGTTGTAATTTTACCTAAATATCTGTAAATCTACAAAGTCTTAAAATTCGTCTTTCACTACTTATCAAAGAATTCACGAAGAATTTCGTATATGTGCATTTCTGTGCATTTTTTATTGAGCTTGACAAATTTGAATGACACACCTGAAATACCAAAATTTGAATAAAATTTTTTTTCTTCTTTTCAATCACCCTGTACATTGGGATTTTACTCACTAAATGCAATTCTAACTCGCCACCTACGTGGAGTAGTGGTTAGCATCGTGAGACCCCCCCCCCCAGGGGGCTTGGGTTCATATCCCGATTAAGGCTAGGTCGTTACCGTGTTGTCCCTTCATAGGGAGCAATGCTGGCTCACCTAAATGGGGCTCCCATAAAAAATAGCCAGTAAGACTTCGTGGTGAGCAACAAAAGGCGAATGTCTCACGACAAGTGCCTCCACATTAGAAAAATACATGATGGTCATAAAAAATCTTTGCATTTCAGACATAGTTATTCAGAGGTATGAGCTCGGGATTCTGTGAACGGCAGCAAAGTGGCGCTCACGGTTACGGTTATAGGCACAAAAACTCGAAATTTCCGATTGCCAACGCCCTTTTTTCCCCGTCGCAAAATGCTCACCGCATGCGAAAACCCTAAAGACCGTTGAAACGGTACGTGTATCACAAAAAAACGGACGCGTTATGCACGCACAAAAACAGTTCTGCGAACGGCCAACAAAAACACGATCGGGGCGCACGGAGGAAATTTGCATATGGCAGAGGTAAGACACCAATTACTGATAACAAAACAGATCGGACATAAGCAAACTTTTATTTGGATTACACATTCTCAACATGGGTGCCATCAATGACCTTTTGCAGAGCTGTGTTTTTGTGCGTGTATAACGCGTCCGTTTTTTGTGATACACGTACCGTTCTAACGCTCCTTAGGGTTTTCGCATGCGCTGAGCATTTTGCGACGGTAAAAAGTGGGCGTTGCTATTCGAAAATTTGAATTTCTGTACTTATAACCGTAACCGTGAGAGCTACTTTGTTGCCGTTTGCAGAATATCGAGCTCATACCACTAAATAACTATATCTGAAATCTCATCTTGATCGGTTGAACGGAACAGCCACAAGAGGTCCATATATCGGCAAAGTTTTTTTATAACCACCTTGTAAAATAAAAATTCTAACTTTCCCTAATTAGAAATCTTTAGAAATAATTATGAAAAAAATGAATAATGATAAAAAGGATTATCATTCCCTTGTAACGACGGTTTTTGAAAAATTATATTCATTATACTAGGAATTTCGCGACAAAATTCCATAGCAGGTAAATTATGTACTTCCCTCATTTAGAATTCCTACGAGGAAGGCATTATGAACAAAAGCAGGCTGTTGTTACTGAGCATTGCAACTGATCGTTAAAAATTCTCACTGTCTGATTCATTTTCCCCTACAGTTAAAATTCTTTACCTTCTGAACTCTAAAATGCATTATTTTGAAACTGCCTCTTAAGTATCCTAACTTTTCTACGCTCCCTTGCATCTTACTCACGTTACCACAAAGAAATTACTTTTAATATAATGTACCTATATTAATAGACTTTATAGCAGCTTTCCTTTCATCTCTTTCTTCTGCAAAGGACGTAGGGAGTACAAAAGGAGCTTTGTGTTACCCTGTATCTATAAGAAAAAATTACTGGCACAGACATATGGATAGCGAACACCTGAAGAATATTTAAGGAAATTGATTTTCTTACCAACATTACTGAAGGCAGACGCAATAACAGGATTAGCTTATAAAAAGGACAGTAACGTTCTAGTCGTAAGATGCTCACTGTAATGATTCTTTTAGACAAGGTTACAAATCAATAAAAATACTACTTTAATTCGAAATACAAGACCCCTAAGTACTAATTGTATTAAATGATACAGATGATTGTTTTGTACATTTGTGTGTATGGTATAAATTTAGTTAACTTCAATGTTATTTTGTTAATATTAAATTACTATCTATTTATTATATTAATGTTAAATGTTCTGCCTAAACTAAACTTTTAACCCACTTTGGAGTGATGCAAATGTATACACACAAACACACATATAAATGTACGTATATACATATATACATAATATCGTTTGGCATAGGGTCGTTTAATAAGTCCGGGCTCTCTCAATTAGCATGCTTGAAAGATACGCAGGTCAAATTGTAAACAGATTACACACACAGACTTTGATTGTCAGCCATTTTAGTCAGTTCCTACTGATATATTCGTCCAGAAATCTATCGGCGATTTTTAGACAGCTAGAGTAAGAGGGTATGGATTCAAGGAAAATTGCTCCTTCATCCTGAACAGAGCAAAGCAGACCGATAACCAAGCAGAAATTAAGCAAGATTAAAACTTTTTGCAAGATGTTACTGCTTATTAGCAATTGTGTTGCTGCAATCTAGAGAGTGACGATTTGGACCTGATTGATATTGTGCTCATTTACAACACGATTTCATTACATTTACTCTGAGCTTCTTTATCGCACAAGCTATGACAGATAACAAGCTATACAAGGGAAATTTTGTTAATTTGCTTTCTGTGGAGCATCAAATATTTGAATATGTTTATTCTTATTTGTCAATTTTTAAAACTTTATTGTATTACCTAAAAAAATAGGTACAATAATAACCAACCGACTGATTCACATCGATTCGGAAACCGAATCGGTGATATTTACGCTCGATTCATTTACAGGTTAGTACAAAAGTATGAAGTGGGATTTACAAGCTGGATTTTTCGGTAGATGCGTCGAGTCAGACCCGAATCGACATGCTTTCTTAGGCCGTCTGCACACGGAGCAATTCAAAAGAAACTGATAACTGACTGAAATCACAAACCAGTCCGTGATGAGTCGCAACCTATGTAATTGAATGGAGCCACGCACACGGCGCAACTGGTTACAAACCCGTCGGACGTGTTTGTAACCAGTTGCGCCGTGTGCGTGGCTCCATTCAATTACATAGGTTGCGACTCATCACGGACTGGTTTGTGATTTCAGTCAGTTATCAGTTTCTTTTGAATTGCTCCGTGTGCAGACGGGCTTAGACTTCTTAACCCTGGATTCTAAATATTTTAGTTTTTTTAAGTTCGAAAGGAAAAAGGCAAAGTGCCTTATTTCCTAGTCTAATAGTTCATTTAAATACCAAAGAAGGAGAAAAGTCGGGTTCTAGGATTTGACGGCTGTTCATTGCAGTAGGTATATCATCAGGTAGCATCCCACTTGACATAGTGGATAGCGTTTTCGCCTCTTCCGGCATTAGCTTCGATTTCGGAGTAGGGCTTGGTTGTCATCTAGGGTAAAGTCAGTCTTCCACCTGAAATAGGAACCCCGTCTCGAAAGGGAAGATGTGACAGTACCACTGTCCGTCGTCGGTGTCATCTGCGTAAAACTAAATTATCCCTGCGCCTGTGTATTTTTCTCTATATATTTCTTATCTCTCTTCATATGTACTCCTGACTGGGGACTTTGTTTACTGAAGCCCCAGTGATATAAAAATTATTTCG
The DNA here is from genome assembly GCA_907164885.2 of Dolomedes plantarius. Taxonomy (NCBI): domain Eukaryota; kingdom Metazoa; phylum Arthropoda; class Arachnida; order Araneae; family Dolomedidae; genus Dolomedes; species Dolomedes plantarius. Next base: position 110,149,272 of record OU015491.1, read on the forward strand.
GGTAGTCTCTTCTAACGAAACTACCGCGGGTTATTAACGTAGGATTATTTATCGTTGCTTACCTCTCTTCTTTTCTTTTTGACGCATTTTGGCACTGTTTACTGCTACTGGGTTTGGCGCGGTGCCAAAATTATAACTCGCGACGGACTCTGAATTTTTTCTTTCCGGAGGACCGTTATTGAGGAACGTAATCCTACGTTAAAACAACAACATATCATCAGGGTTAGCATGCTATACTACGTTTACTTGAGTTATATAAAACCTAAGCCCTTACATACCCATTTTGAAGTTTGGCAGGGAAAATTTAAGTACTACAATCTCTGGTTAATAAGCTCATTGGAAAAAAATCATAGTATTATATTATAACAGTATATGAATGTTTAACCCTTTTAAAACATCAACTTGTTAAATTATTGAAAGTTTAATAAAGTTGAATAAAAGTTAATGAATTTATAACACGTTATTAATATCTGTATTTATTCTGTTTTCTTGCACTAGCATATTGAACAGGGCTTTTCGATGAAGATAAGACGACAGAAGATTTCCTCTAATGCGGAGAAATTTAGAGGGGAAATGGATTAGATTCGTCTCTTTACACGATATGTTATAAATGAACACAGGCGTCTCATTAGAGCTATGGGAGTCGATGGACTGAACTCCTAAGACCAAATTTACTCCCTGGGTATGCTGTTATATTAGATATCAGTGTCCATGAGAGTTTTCAGAATTTTCAAAAGGCATGGAGTAAAACTATAAAATTGTAATTTTGACAGAATTTTACTCAACCTATTTTCGTAGACTGTGATTGTAATTTTATTTTTTTTATTTGAAATAGTAGTTATGAATTGGTTAAGTATATAGAAACTAATATGTTTTAACCAAAATAACATGAAAAACTTATTTGAAGTTTTAACTGAAATTAAACAGGATAATTTAGCACAAAAATCTGATTATGAAAATCCTTTCAGTTTTTCCGGAACACTTTTTTTTTCTAATTGAGTTTTTTGAAAAAAAACATGACTTTTTCAGTATTAATAGGTAATAAATATTAAATCCAGATTTAGGTTTATTCCTAATTTTGAAAATTCAGGCAAACAATAATATAGTTATTTTTTGAATAATTCTTATTCACATTTTTTTGCATTGGTCTTTATTTCATAGCATCTAAACTTAATACTTACTCATTTAATTTAAACATTGATGTAAATTACTTACTGGGTGATTGTATGTCCTTAATTACTCCTAATTTTCAGATGAAAATCGTGTTGCGTATTGAAACAAAAACATTTTATCTCAAGTTCGTTAAGATTTGGGTTGTTTTGTAATAACATCAGCAAATTATAAGTTTACTTCTAATTAAGTGTCCAAACATCATGTAAGAAAGCAAATTTTAAATTGGAGTTTCAAATGAATTTGATACAAGTTTAATAGCACGAGACGTTTCAATTAGCCTGCTATAGTGTTAACATTGCACCAATGAATATTCTATGACGAAATCAATTCATTCAGAATTCTGGTATCATCAGAATATTATCTCAATATTCCGCAATCTCCAATTTCAGCGAACATATTTTAATGTATTTAGGTGTTATATTCTATATTAGTGGTTTCATGTACTCATTTTCATAGTTAATTTGGCGTTTATCTCTGCATAATAAAACTGATGAAAATTTACCAATCATTGATAAGGGTATCATCCGAAGAGATGAAACAAGGCTAATATCAAATTGAATGCAAGTACTGAATGATTAGGGAAATATTTCATAACCCATAATGAAAAATGTAAATTTTGAGAATTTCGTGATTTGAATTTAAAAATAACATGATATTAGTTATTCATTATGATTGTTATTTTTCTTTATATACAGCTGTAACCACCGAATATTTTTTATCCTCTTCAGGGGAGCATTGAAACATATGCAGTCTTTTTAATTTTTTAAAGGAGTGTCTATAATATGTGTTTAGAACCTTGAAAACAAGTGCTTTTCTAGACTAAACTTTTCTTCGAAATGTAAAGCACAGAAAAGTGTTGAATATGACTCAAGAGAAAAATTTCAGGTAGTCTCTTCTAACGAAACTATCGCGGGTTAATAACGCAAGATTACTTATCGTTGCTTACCTCTTTTGTATGTATATATGTTTGTATGTATTATGTATATATGTATCTATATATATATGTACGTATATATATATATATATATATATATATATATATATATATATATATATATATATATATATATATATATATATATATATATATACACACACACACACATATATATGTAAGTCAAAATTTTGACGCATCTTGGTACTTTTCTGTTAAACTGTTTGCTGCTTGTCCAAGCGATACAGACTGCGTTTGGCGCACTGCCAAAATTATAACTCGCGAGGTACGGACGAACGGTTTTAGCGTCTGGAATTTTCCTTTCATGGGGACTGTTATGGAGGAAAGAAATTCTACGTTAAAATTTAAATTCAGCTAATTACCTACGGTTGGATCATGATGTAATATTGTCAGGAATTCTTTTGGTATAAGGTAAGTGTCCCAAATATCACCTACTCTAACTTTTTTTCGACATTTCATCAACTTTTTAGTTTCTGATTAGGCTGGAAACTCAAAGAACATCCCTAAGTACTATTTCCTTTGGTATCCTGAGATCAATCAGCTCCAAAACCAGTGCCAGTTAAAGTTATGTAGCTAAATTGGAAAAATTGAAATTTCCAGTGAATCCCAGAGCGGTTCCTATTATCGCCTACCTCTGTTCCTATTACCGCCTACCAGGCGAAATTAGGAGCACCTGTTAAAAGGCGTTGCTTGCAAAGTCTTCTGAGCAAGATTTAATGCTGAAGTTGAATGAAGGGGGGGGGGGGAAGGAAAAAAGAGAAGAAGAAAAACTCAAATAAAAAAACGAAACAAAGAACAGAAAATTTATTGTGGGAAAAGTTAAACAGAAGTAATACCAATAATTTAAACCTATTTTGGCCACTAATTCATTCAAACAGAAGGAACATATAAATTTTCTGCTCTCTCCATTGGCTGCATCATAATAATTGTGGTTCCACTGAAAGTAGGAGGTACACATGAGCCACTCCTGACCCCAGCTTCCCCCTCTCTGACGATGACATTTTGTATACAGCTGATTTCCCTTTCGAGCAAATCACCTGTACATTTTTACCTTGGAAAGATGTAATACCCATTTAGTCAACATTAAAAGTTCTGGTAGGATGGAACTTAATTTAAGAATTGTGAAGAAGGATTTCACGTTTTCCTCAGTGAACCTTAGGATTCTAGCTCTTGACAATGACTGTGGAGGGCTGATTGTCAATTGGGAAGCGTTCCTTTTCACAAACGAATTCACTCACTTTCGACTAGCTGAGTTTGTTTTTTCAGGGAAGGGGTGGGGAAGATTGTTTCTCAAGGAAAATCGGTAGGCCATCTGCTTAACATTGTTTCGAGTCAAACCAAACAAATTGGATTCCATTTCCTTGCAGTAGTTAACTTGCTCCTTTTCTAAATTATTCGTCAGTAAAGGTTTTCTCCCAAGTTTCTTTCTCACCACTATTCTAACCTCCGCAGTTCCATCGTTTTTCTCTTTCACATCTTTTTCAATGTACTCACGAATCGTAGATCTTGGAATGCCAAACTGTTTGGAAGCCTTTAACGTTCCCATTTCTTTTTTCAGAACTGACTGACATGCGGTCAGCAGACAAGACGTACTCCATGTCTGTCTATTTTTAATTTCCTTTGGCCTCTTAGACAAGAGGCCTCCAACAAAAAAGAACGGAAAGTGTAATAAAATAACTAAAATTAAAAAGGAAACAAGAATGCAATACTTAGTTTTTAATTAAAGTGACTGTTCCAAATATCGCCTGGTAGGCGATATTAGGAACACAACACAGTCAACACAATTATGCTACGAACAAAGTTTAAAACGCAGTTTTTTTCAAGAATAATAGAACCTCTGGATTCTCTGTTAAATGCACTTTCAAATGGTATAAGCAAAATTAGAAAGAATTGGGATTAACCTACACTGGTGGCTTTATTCACTGGATTCTTTGGAGCAAAAATTTACGAAGACAATAGCCAAAACAACTTCAGACACCATATAGTTTCTGTTGTCCGTGATAAGAGCGTTGTCGCTAGCGCCGCTGTTAGTACAAACCAAGAACTAAGAAGTTACTACATTTTCTCATACATAGCGTGAATCATACTTTAGAAACACGAGTAGGCGATATTAGGTACAGGGGTGATATTTGGGACACTTACCCTATCGCTAGAAAAGAGGGTACATATTTTGTAATTTTGAATTCACATTATCCGTTTTTCTCACATATTGTTTTCCTCCAATGATCAAAAATGAAAGTGTCGAGTTTATTTTGATTTTAGTCACACGGAAGAGATATTATATTGCTTATCAAATTTAGATATAGAGCTGATGGAACGTACACTGTTATAGCTTCAAGTAGTAGAATTTTGAATGCTTTTTTCAAGCTAGAGAGACGGGTTGAAACTTCACTTTTTATTATAGTGTTTTGTCATATCATTTTATTTTTGTATGGTGGAAATCTGTACGTAATATTGTACTTTTGAAATAGGATGCAGAGAACTGTCATTTTGGCTAAGTCAATTTTGGCCCAAAAGATGCATACTTAAAAAATACACATTCGGAGTTTAACAAAGAATGTATGGTAGATTTCATCGCAAATTTGGGTTTCTACTTTTTAAGTATGTTACGAAAGTGATTCAAGTTTTTCGAAAAAAACCTTATTGCATTTCTTTTTTTATTTTTTTATGATATAGTCATGACTCAGATGATTGAACATTTTCATTACATAGCAAGCTTTAATCCTATAGCTGTCGAAATAAATCTCTATATTGCTAACAAAGCCACTGTATCGCAATCCCTTTCACATATTGGCCGAAAACCATAAGATTTTTTTTAAAGATAAAGATGTGTCTCGAGACGCCCGAAAAAACGTAGTAGTGTTGAAGATATAAGTCTGATACGGTATTAGTTTTTCAAGAAAACGATGCCACTTTCAGAATTTTTGTCGATGACCTGTCTGCTTTATCAGATGCCTGGAAAAATATATTTGCCCGTAAATGTGTCTCTTAATACCCCACATTTTTTGTTTTCCTCAAATGAAATTGATCATTTTCTTTCATTTATTGATACCATATCATGATTCCGTCATCTCGGCGATGTTTCTCTCATTTCCACCGCATCTTTATTTATTTGTTTGTTTCATTTTCGGGCATGTACCTTTCGTGGACTTGGGCACATAAATTTTCCTCATCCTCTGGCAGACAAACCTTATCATGTCTCTTTTCTGACATTTTTTTCTGGAAAATTTTATTATTTTCAACTATTAATATCGAAGAGTTCACATTTGTGAATTGCTCATAGAAACTATTACCTATAATGCCTCCCGGCATAATGAACGTTATGCCTTAGTTCGATTCTAGTTTCTATTCTTAAGGCTGCTATTCTTAAGGCTTAAGTGTACTAATCCTATTGGATTAGCCCACCTCAACATTAACCTGCGGAGAAAATGTGTCCAAGGATTGCCGATTTGATTTAAAGATTCTTTTTTAAAAAATTGTACTCCGTAACAGAGAAGACAGAAATTTTACACCTTGGGGCATTTTTCGTTTTTTTTTTTAAATGCAAGTAATATTTTTAAAATTTAAATTATTCGGGAAAAAAATCTGGTATAGTGTGTTTTAAACGCTCATAAATTCTTTTGGTGGACGAAATTTATAAAACGAGTCCTGCTGCAGTGTGCAGAAATTTCAGGCTATCTGAAAATACCATTTTTATTGGATTATCAGCACTTATGTAGCTGTGAATAGTCGACACATTTTCTCCATAGGTTAATATTGAGGTGAGCGAATCTTATAGGGTTAGTACCCAGCAGCCTTAAGGTAACTGCCTACGTTCGTAGTCAATTTAAAAAAAATTTAAGGATTGTTTGGTCTTTTATAGTAAAATAGCATTTAAAAATTAAAAAAGGAACAAAAACTTACCTGTAAATAGCATACTTTTTAATAAATTGGTCAATTTGAAGTAATTTTTAATGAAATTTAGCTAAAACGCCTATTACTCTGCACAAAATCCTAATGATTCTATTCACACATTATACATATGACAGTTATCTTCAAAATGACCTACAATCTAAGAGAAATCTTAAAATGCAAAAATAATACATGCAATTTTATGTTCCAATATGAAAATTTTCTCCGATTCGTCTTTCTTTTCCTTATAAATACAGCCCCAAATAAAAACTGTTTATTATATACCAATTATTGTGCGTCATTTCATTAACAATAGCATCGAAAACATTTCCTGAAAATTTTATCAAATTATATACATTATTATGTGATATATCATGATAACGGTAGAGATTTGTGCTAAAAAACATAATTCTGACAAAAACACATTTAAAGTTGCTTGTCACTTCAATTTTGTAGCAGACGATGTTTTTTTAAAATAGCTATAACTCTGCTTCTAATTGATGTAGAATGAAAATCAAAACAGTTTTGAAAAGAGAAAAGATTGAATTACACGATTCTTTCAAAAAATGAAATTGACCAAAATAGTCAAAAAATGACATTTTCAACGTAGGCAGTCACCTTAATTTTTATTGTGGATTTAAAAAAGCTGCTCCTGTTGAGGAAGAAAGTTGTTATATAGTTTTTTCAGAAACACGTTAGCTTTCTTTTTCTTGGCTTTTACTTATTCATTTTCGTTTTACTATTTTCAAGAGTTTTGGTTGCAGATCTTCTAAAAATGTAACTAAGTTTTCTTTTTTTAAATCTCTTTGCTTTTTACATCTAGTCTGCATATATTCAAGATTAGTTTTAAGATAAGATTTAATTACAATGAAAACATATAACTCACGCAAATGTGAAGAATAATTCTGTGCAATATCATCATTTGAAAATCTAAAATTTGAAGTACTGCAAATAATGGGAAATGTTAGGTAAATTGCATCATGTTATCCGGTATTAATTCCTATCTACCATCGGCGCAAAAATTTTCCGAGCTAAATTTTTAAAAATATATGTAGATTGTAGATGTTCGTTTAAATATTTATTGAATATCAAGCTAAATAAAAAAATTGCTAATTGATAAGTCCCAATGAAATTTACTATGTTAATTACGATAAAATTTGAGAGATGTGGGAAAAAATGTCATTATCTATTTTAAAATTTTTTAATTCAAGTAACCTAAGTCGATGACTTTATTTTGGTTGATTTTGATTTCGTCATAACAGCATAGGGATAATCTGATGAACGATAGCAGTTTAGGGATCACTCTTCTTGAGGAACAGGGCGGTATATCAGTTGATATAGCCGATCTTAAATCCTATTGTAAAGCTATGGAGATTCTTTTTTTCTGTATTCCCTAATCATAGATTGGGAAATGCAGGGTTTAAAATTCCTTTTCTGCATATGGAGACAGGCGTTTAAATAAAGGGTGCGTAGTTTATAAAATTTAAAAAATTTCAGATCCTATAATTTTTTATAGGGTATTAAATTTCTGACATCTATAACAGCAAAATGAAAGTTATTAATGGAAAATATTACACCTGAACAAAAGATTTTTGGAGATAATCTACGTTGCGTTTGAATCATCTGTTTTTAGCTGCAGAAAACAGAAATCAAAGCTTTTCATCTGCTTGACTGTGATTAGAGAAACACTGGGTGAAATTCCCCAATAGCTTAATGTTAGGCCAGAATATTTACGAGGTTAATTGATTTTGACGGAAAATAAGAAAATATTCATTTACTGATTTGTGTATCAATGAACTAGAGTCTCATTAATGTCCACTAATTTAATATGACACGAAATAACGTTGATACTATTTTTGATATTTAGAACTTTTTGTATGATTTTATTGTCATTTACGTATGTATTTGTCATTATAATCCTTTGATCATTTTCAGATTTAGTTGAACGTCCGGTTTTGTAAAACATCCAGATGGAAATGGACGACTCTATTTAAAAAAATATATAAATAGGAATGTACGCACAATTATTTGTTTAGCGCAGTGCGAATTCCCGTGAGTTTACCTGAGTGGATGCTTTCGTAGTTGGCTTTATGCCAATTTGCCTTCCATTAAGGTGGAGAACTTTAAAAGTGTCATTAGAGTTCTATTTTATATTTTGTATCCCCTGGGTCGAAGAAAACAAGCTCTTTACACAATTATTGTAAGAATTACAATATATGATAACAGAAACTTACTGTTCGAGACATTTATAAGTTACCGTTCCTGAAATACACGTGTAACTTCTAATGTATTCTTTGTACGGTTTTCTATTATTTTACCTTTTTACGATTGTTATTATTTTACCTTTTTATGCAAAATAATGCAACTTCAAATGAAATCACAATAATTTAAAGTAACTAAGTGATCTTAGAAAGTGAAAAATCGACGTAAAAATTTTTATCTTTATGCATCGTATGAGAAAACTGTTTCATAAGAAGTAATATAAAGTTAAATTGAAAGTGGTTTAAACATAGTAAACTTTACGAACCTTTTTTTTTTGAAAGGAAGAAAAAAAATTAATCTCTCGAAACATGGGAAGAAGTCTCAGAACAAATATTTCATTTGCTGTCTGAAGAAAAGAGTTACCATTAATTTTCTCAAAACTGCGTTTGTTGACAACTAAAATTTATTTTGTGCAGATTCTTTATCAAGACAGAGCAGCGATTTACTTTTCAAAATTGAATTGCTGCTTCCCCCCCCTCTCCCCCTGAAAAAACGTACGTTCATAGAAATGTGTTTCTTCCTGCGTAGTATACAATATTTATGCTTGTTGTTTACGTTTATGGATGTATTTTTTATGTACATGACTGACGCTTCTAGGTTAACGCAGTTGGAGTTTACATTTTTATTTTAAGGTGGTCCAGGACACAAAATTCTTCAAGCTTTAGAAAAAATATTATGGCATTAAAATTTTTTGTATTCTTTTCCGCTTAAAATGATGTTTAAATCACATTTCTATCTTAATTAAAACATGAAATATTAATTTTCTTTTGCAACATTCTAATAGCAGTCAATATTTATTTAAACCTGTAAATGCTTTTTTCTGTATGATGGGTTTTTTCACCATTTCTCGTCTTTAAATTGTTATAACTCAAGAACCGTTAAAAATAAATGGTTCAAATGTGTAACATGTCAACATGTCTTTTTCAATTATTTTACTTTAATTTTGTTTCAGCAAGTTGGAAAAAATATTTACTTTTGAACATATAATTTTTTAAAAATTATTTACATCATTTGTTTTGAAATTTTTACTCTAAATATTTAAAATTTTTTAAATATTAATATTTAAAAAAATGCTGAATAAAAAATAAAACTTATATATTTTTGTTTAATTAAATGAAATTTTTTTGAAATTCGACAAATAATATTTCGAGTCATGACGATTTTAAATCACCCCCTTTTTAAAAAAATTTTAAATAAAAATTTTTTTAAAAACTTTATGACAAGTTTTATGATGTGATTTCGTTTACAAATTATATGGTTAACCATCACAAAAAAATTCAAAATTTTTAACTCAATAAATAAAAAAAATTTTAAAGTGTGTCCTGGAACCCCTTAAAAGGAAATTTTGCGTTTATTCTATGCATTCCGTAAAAAAAGGTAATACTAAGAGATAGTTAAGGTATCGTCTACGTTCGGAGCAATTCTTTAAAAAATCTACGGTACTGATTAAATACATATATTTATAGTTCAAATGTGATGTAAAATCATGAAAACAAATATAATTTTGGTAAAAATTTCATAACATTTTAAAATAGAGAGAATTTTTTATAAATTTTTAATACAATTTAGTACTTACGCCAGAGACCCTACACTGAGTTCAACTCAATATATTTTAATTTCTTTTATACTATATACAGAAGGTCGTTCGCACTTTATGGAAACGATTTTGATAGTTAAGCTTTATATATAAATGCCGTATTTTATGGAGTGATTTGCTTCTATCTGATAGCCATGGTTCTTGACAATCGTTCTAGCTCGAATTTTCCATGAAAGTAAAATTTTGCTTAGTACTGTCATGCCAGTTTTACCTCATTCCTCTTGGACCGTTTCCCAAAGTCCGTCCAGTGTTCTTAGATGCCGTTTTCCTAAAGCTCGTATTAAAAAACAGAAATCGCGAAAGTCCATTGGAGAAGAGTCAGGTAATATTACAGGTATTTAATTAAATGGGACACATTTTATTCCTGTTTCTGATTCTTTCTTTGCTAAATAAGTGGCAGTTGATTTAAACGTGTGACTAGAGGCTTTGTTCATATGAAGCTCAACTTTATCAATGTCCTTTCCATATAAGGCTGGAATTTCTTCTTCAAAAATTGGTTCTAAAATATTCTACTGATAGTACAGTTAATTAATTTTGGCTTTACTTGAGACTTTTTTTATTTTTAGTTTGCCGTTGTAACAAAATCCTGCTACTATCATGAACTCCTTTGAGAACTTTTATGTACACTGACGTAGCCATTTCGTATGGTCATTCCCGTCAGTTGAGAAATAGAAAATTGATCTTATTTTATTACAGTCACTTAAATACACACACCCATGCCCCATCGAGTGTTACCATAAATTTTAATTTTTCAGCAGCTAGGTGTTTTTCATATAATTTTCTACAATTTGTTTTCCTTTCAGCAATATGCTTTGGCAAAAGCAGATGAACTTTAGGTTTAAACATCTTTTTTAACTTCAAATCTTTATGAATGATTTTACTTAAAGTGCCAGAAGACATTCCTAGCTTCGATGCAATGGATCTTTGAGTCGGCGCATTTTCTTTCAGGATCAGATACTTCACTTTCTTGATATTTACCAGCGTTCGAACAGTCTTAGGATGAGGATTAGTGGTCATGTTTTCATTTTTACTTTCAGTTAGACGTTTTTTCCCTTTCAAATTTAATATATTATAAATACCTATTTTTGAAATGCTATAACCGCAATTTTTACACCGCTTTATAATTTGTTGATACGAATATTTCCCCCCGGAAAGTGCAGTTACGTAACCTTCGAGCCATCTATCAATTTTAGGAGCCATTTTCAAAATGAACCTTTTGTTTTAGATTCCAATCAATGCAAAACAATAGCAGACGATTATTCTGAAGTTGCCAAATTTTTATCTCAAAATGCAAACGGCAAAAACAAATTGCAAAATCGTTTCCATAAAGTGCGAACGACCTTCTGTACTTCTGTGACACTTACCTGGGTTCTGAAAGAAAAGTTTTACAATATTTCCAATAATCACTGAAATATACAAAAAAGGGAAAAAACACTTATTTAAAAAAATTATCTTTTTTATAAACACAGGTCCACGTAAAATGATTAAATTAACACACACAGCTTAGCTTTTAAGTCAAAACATAGTTAGTAGTAGGAAAAACTCTATTGGAAAATTGTATTAAAATACAGTGTGTACATAAATGAATATCCCAACTTTGTAGGACTATTGAAAGAAAACTAAACAAAGTACAAACTTGTTGTTAATCGGAAATCAAAAACAACAGTTGAAAGTTCATGAAGATTGGGTTTTTAAATGACAAACTGCTGCCTCACCGGTGTATTGGTCGACGAGCACCTTAGGACCTTGCTCTTCATCAATGGCTTCCTCGCAGCCCTGACATCACTCCGTGCGATTTTTTTTTCTGGGGCTACATCAAACATCAGGTGTTTGTTCCACCGCTACGAAATGACGCTGATGAACTTAAGACACGCATACCTGCAGCTTTTCAATCCGTTACACCAGACATGCTGAAAAGAGTGTGGGATGAGTTATCGTACCGTCTTGATATTCTTTGTGTTACTAGGGGCTCACATTGAACACTTATAACTGTGACGAATTTAAACTTTCATCTGTTATTTTTGATTTCCGATGAACAACAAGTTTTTACTTTGTTTAGTTTTCTTTCAATAGCCCTACAAAGTTGGGATATTCATTTATGTATACACTGTATATTGAAAACTTTTAAAATTATTAGCTTTCTCGATCACAAAAGTAACGTAAAAAATTAGTTTTCTAGAAATTGCATTTAAAGATGCTACTTCAGGTATTTTAATACCGCTTTCGGTTTATTAAATTGGCAATAAATTCTCATCTAATGATCGTACGAATAAAAATAAAATAGTTTTAGAATCCTAAATGATTGGCCTTTGAGATAGAGCAATTTTAAAAAAAATTCTTCGAAAATTTGCACCAAAACAGCCATTTCAATGTGGATAGATTCCTTAAATGAATTTTTTTGAAAATATCAGTGTCCAAGTTTATAATACGTTAATAGTTCATCATAAAATAATACAGCGAGTATTTTTCCAGCCAGTGATAAGATTTTCGTGTTCCGAAAATTTAGGAGCTTTGAAAAGTCAGTCTACACATACATAAGTCGTACCTCTATGGGGGTTCTACTATGAGGGTTATACTGAACTTTTTTTTTCATAAACAGACTTAAATATAATGGAATTAAATCATTGCCAACAATAGTAAAAATCGTGATCTCAATTATTACTCTAGAACAAGAAAATCGAGAAAAGGGGGAATAGGGAAATAAATTTTAATCTGAAAATTGGTTCTCCGTACCGTTTACATTCTTGTAATCCTAATGATACATAAAATAAATATTCTGTGTGACAGAGTTGCTTATTTAATTGCATTGTTTTACTGTATTGAATAAGTAATCAAATTATTTTATGCAGTGAATTAAATAATTTGATTTCAATCACTACATAAAATAATTGCATTGATTAAATGAAATTGTTTAAAGCAGTAATATTAAATAATTGTATTGGCTGCAAGATAAGACTGTGACGCCATGGAGTGGTATAATGCACTTCGTGCGACTAGATTCAACCAATCAGCAAAAATTATTTGTATTTTATTTGGAGTATGGTCAGTGCCATTTTAGAAAATATTCAGGTTTTTTTCCATGCTTTTCTGGATAGGCGGATCTTTATCATAGAGAAAGCATTAAATTTGTTACTGGTTAATTGATGATATAATAACAATTTAGATTTATGTTTTGAAGTGAAAATCTATCGAAAAAAATCATTATTTTAATTATCTGTTTCATATAACCAATTAAAAAATTAAGAGTTTTATGACAAAGGCGAATTTGAAACACAAATTCGTTTTGTCTCCTTGGAATAAACACCAAAAATATACCCAGGTTGTTTATCCTCTGTTCTTTTTTTATCTTATAAGCCACTTTTAAGGTATTATACGCCCATTTATCTATCGCTGAATCAGCCTTTAAACCCTAGGGAACAAATTATGCTAAAAGCATGGGATTTTATATGCATTACTTTAACACGCATAATTCATTATCCTAGAAGTTTCCATAAAATTTTCTGAAATTTATTTGTTTATTGATGCAAAAAGTTCAGCATAATAGTATGCCCATATACGGAAAATCTTGACATAAACTTAAGAAGAGAGCCTTGTTTTCGGTATATGCGCATAGGAGACATTAAATTTAGAAATTTCGATATTACTGTAAAAGTAGAAAAAAATATTTAATTTTATTATTAAATGATTAATTATTAAATTATTTTTCTAATTTAATATTACTATAAAATTAGAAAAAAAAATTTCAAATTTCAAAATTAGAAATTTGAAATATTACTATATTTTACATGTAATATTTCAAAACAAAACAGTTATAAATTGCATATTTATATGATATTTTCCATTCATTAGTTGTTTTTTCAGCTTACAGTTTCTGTTTATACCTCATAAATCATCGATCAGCCTTTAATTTTTACCTTCTCTTTGATTTTGGAACTCCTCTTCCCCAATTCAAGTCTTTCGCAACTTCCCCAAACTTTAAAACGAGTTAGAATGCTACCGTTTAATGTTTCTGATGTAAACTATTCATTTGTATTTAGTTAGAAATAATGTTAATTTTTTTAGGCACAGATTAAAAAAAATCACTCGCTTAGCAAAACAAGTTAAAGCTATAGAGTCTGTTAAACTGGAAATCTTTAAAATATCAATCCCTGCCTGCCATTCTGGGAAAAGAAATTGTTCGGTTTCTGCCCATTTGAGGTACTATTCCAAGATATTTCCAAGTAATCAATAACTATGACCGAAATGGTGACATTTAATAAACTTGTAAGAATTGTTTCAGTATTAGTTCCTCTTTCTATACCATTAGCTCCAACAGCACAGCTCGTTCACGTAGAGAAACATTTATGTCTTAAGAACTGTAGTCTGTCTATATTTTATGAGCAGTGTTACTTTTCAGCGAAATAAATCGCAAGAGACATTACTCTGGAGTGTTGAAAATGCGCCCACTAATATATGCCTCATTAGCTTAAACATATGAGTGTTTATGAGGGACATTTAAAACGTGCCTGGTCCGAATTAATAATTTACTCCTGTGTTGTTAGGTAGTTAAAATAATTTGTTTTGTGTGACACAATGGCCATTTGCGTTAAGATCCTAGAAATTCAATGTCTCTTGTTTGAAGAATCAGAAGTATTTTTACTAAATTCATGCATTGAGGAAAGTAGATTTTATTTCATTTCTGGGCGAAAAGAGTTTCCGAGACCTTCTTTTAAGAGCCCATTATTAACATTGGATTAAAGGAGAAATTGTATCCATAGTATCATTTTGGTTAATACTAAATTTAAATAGTTATTGATTCTGTAAAATATTTAGAAGCATAAATAAGTTATTGCTAACTGGGTTTGACCAAGGGGTTACATCACCTCAGCATCAGTAAGACAAAAATAGGGAGCTTTTTTTTCTATCCTATCGAACCTATCTTGCAGTTAAGCACCATTTGAGACCCCGGATGCAGAATCTTTACCTTAAGTAACATTTTTGTAAATACCCTCCTTAAGGAAACAAAGATTTATCTTATGGTGGTGTTTTGAAAGGCGATGAAAATCTCATTCTTAAATTTTTATACAGCCCGAACTAAAGTTTAATTGTACTTTAACAAATAACTTCAGCCCTTTCAGACTCAGAATGTAAAGAATTTTTTTTTAAATTCTTGGTTAAGACGAAACTAGGTTATGTCATTCAAAATGTGCAAAAAAAACTCATTATTGAACTAGTGTAGCACAGTGCAAAAATTTACGATACGTATAATCCAGAAAAAGATCAACTTTTATTAAATAGCGGGCTTTCCATTCTTGGACAAAATTTTCCTTGACAGAAATTGTCTGAAAAGAAATTACCCACTCCAGGTAGCGATAGGTGTATTATGAAAGCCTGTGATAGTGCTATATAAGGGATAAAAATAACGTTATAGCAGCTAAGGCTATTAAATACGAGTAAACACAAAAAATTTTAGTACGATTTTACGATTTTTGTGTAAAATTTTAATTATTATTTCAAATTAGTCTTTAAAGTTATCACTCTTGCTTTTGTGCTCCAGTTCTCTTCTTTGAGGAGACTTGAAGATGAATGGTTTTCTCAGATATTAGTTGATGCTTGAGAAAAAAATAAGACAATAAAAAACAACTGAAAAGGGTTAAAACTGCTATTAAGAAAAAAAAGAAAGCTTTGAAAATTTTTTATTTGTTGTTAAACTGCTTTCAGCTTGAATGTCGAAGGTATTAGAACGCATTCGCCTTCAGAAATTACTAAGTAACAGCTTCCGACAAACATGTGGTATACAGCCCGATTGCTTGTACTATTACGGCGATGCTTTATAACTGCTGAGAAAAGGGGGCTTTTTAGAATTCCCACTGTTAAAATTTGGCAGTGGAGATGTTCATTGCAGATTTACTCTATATAAGGAATTATTCAATGCATATTTGTTTTAGTCGTAGATAAGCTGTAAAAGGGGCTTAAAAAAATCGACGATTTCTGGACTGGTAAACCTAAATAAAATGA
Source organism: Dolomedes plantarius (assembly GCA_907164885.2). Taxonomy (NCBI): domain Eukaryota; kingdom Metazoa; phylum Arthropoda; class Arachnida; order Araneae; family Dolomedidae; genus Dolomedes; species Dolomedes plantarius. Next base: position 110,165,147 of record OU015491.1, read on the forward strand.
AAGAAATAGCATAGAAAAAAAAACTGGATTTCCACTTGGCTCTCCTCTAGGTTATTTTATACCTGTTATTTCAATGTATATTATTTGATCAGATATCTGTCGCATTGTTATCTCTACCAGCAATTAAAAAAGGGTCTTTTTCCCATTCTTTTAAAACTTTCAATTTAAAACTATTTGATTTAAAATTTTTCTAATTCTACTACTTAAGTCTTTTAGTGTTTAGACTTTTGCTTTTATTTAGATTTTAATTTTTTATGTTTTTTTAAACTTCTATGTCATTAATCCATAAAAACTTAGTTTAACTCTCTTGTTCTTTTTTCCACCTACACCATAAACAATTTAATATTTTAATCTTACTTTATAAGACAGTTGAAATATCTTGTTATGTTGGTCTTTATATATTAAGATATTTCTACACCATGTCATCATTCATTCTAATTTTTGGAGGATAATTTAGAAATATTTTTCCTCTAGGTTTTGTATACCTCGTTTAATCGCGAAATGGTTTTCTTTTTCTTTTTCATGTTATCATTAACTCCTTAATTGTTTATTTTTGGATCGTGCGCTCATAGCCGTTTTTAATCTTTAAATTTTATTAACTACATATTAATTTCAAAACTAACAAGACTTTGCATTAAACTTTGTAGGCATTTTTTGTATTGGTGTAATGGTTTAAGAAGAACGACCAGCTTCTTAGAGACAAGATCTAGGATGTATCGTAGTGTCTTAAATTGAATCTAGACCAAAAGCTTTGGATTATTTTTCTAAATTTACAGTCTTTCAATGATACCTGATAAAGTTTCAATCAGTAAATGTTGTTTTTCAAGTTAAAACGTTGTGCTATTCCTTCCTGACATCTCTCTATAAATATACTTTTTGAATAGTTTTCCAATAGAGGGAAATAATTAATTCCTCAAAAGACATTGACTCCCTAGATTTAGTAAGTCTCAAAACTATCAGTTACCGTAACTTGGGGCTACTTGGACCCTAGGGGGTGACTTGGACCCAAACCGAAAAAATGTTTTGAATTACACCTAGGTCTCTTGTCAATAAAATATAGATATAATTCAGAATATCTCCAAATGATAGGAGCATTAGCTAGGTCCTGTGGCACTTTACCACATTCGCGCTCTTCTCAACTTTTTCAATTCCTACTATTAGTTCACACTCTCCCTATATATATCTTGTTCAAATTTTCAATCGTTAATAAAATACTTTTTATTCATCCACTCAAGTTCAAATACATTTTTTTAAACTTGTAGTGGATGACACTTGATGTTAATACATTTTTTTCAAATATTAATTCATTAATTAAATTTAATTAATCGATTTTAGTTTTAGACCTAGAGCGTCTCTTGCTCTTGAATAGTAATTTCCCAGTTCTTACTTTGGAAACGGTAGCACTGCAGTAGCGCGGGCTCCTTCCGTCCTGTAGGTTGCGGGATCGAATCCCCAACCTGACAAACTTTTTCTCTCTCTTTTCCCCCCCTCCTAATCTCGCACAGTAGGCAAGGTTCTGGCAGGCAATCCTTTTTTTTAATCCCTACTATTAGTTCACACTCAAATTTTTCTTTGTTGACCTAAGTAGGAATTGACTTGAACTTGAAAAAATTTTGATTTTTTATTACTTGTTTTAGTTCAGGTTATGTTGCTTTGTGATAGAAACACGAATTTTTGTGACTTTATAACTTCCACCTTCACTTCTTTACACACTACAGTTTTCATTAGGTAAGGATAAATTTACATTTCAAATACAGTCTTTAAGAATATAACAATAGTTTTAGATGAATAGAGTATCAATTCACCCAGAAATAATTATAAGTATGAACTAGTGTGCTGATAAAGTAAAAATGGGATTACTTGGACCCAAGCAAGGAAGTGGGTCCAATTAACCACTAGGCACATATCTGATAAGATATTCTAAATTTTCATGTGTATTTATTCGTTGATCTGAAACAAAATTGCCCCGAAATTACAAAAGGTCTCCTGGGAGCAAAAAGTATGCGGATTTTAAGGTTGAAAAATTTGGGGAATGTTTAAACGCTGTGAGGTCAGGAGGAATATCTCAGAGAGATGCCTCAACCCACTTTAAAATTAGTTGGTCCACTATAAAAAGGAGATTGAAGAATGGTTTATTAAACAAACCTGGACATCCAATCATTTTTACTAGGAAGACGAATAGGCCTGTGCCAGTCATTTAGACAGAATTTGTGATTTTAGATTTCCCGTAGAAAACTGGACTTTCGATTTATTTATTGTCAAGTCTTACCTTACAATGCATGGAAGATCAGTGAAATGTTTTCAAAACAACCTCCCTGGGCGTGACCGGGTAAAATTAGCTTTGACGACGCATCCACTGTTAACAATCAGATTTTCAAGTAAAACCGTTTTTTCTTCTGTTTTAATGTAAAATAAATTTTTTATAAGTCTCTATTTTTATTTCAAGATCCTAGGTGCTACTTGAGCCCACTACCTATTTGAATTATATATTTCATGTAAAATGTATGTTGGGTCCAAGTAACCCTTATCAGGGGTTACTTGAACCGAAATTTCAATAATTTATTATACATATATAAAATTAAAATTTTGGTTTGGAAAAGACCTAAAATCCTGGGGAATCTTCAAATAAGTTGTTCAAATCAGCACAAATATGTTTTTAAGGCTATCGTTGGGTAAAAAATGTACAAAAATCTTCACTTTCTGGGTCCAAGTAACCCCAATCTACGGTGCAGTTTTTCATATAATTATAGAGAGTCCTTTCTGCACTTATTTGTGGTAAACCACAAGTTATGGACATTTTTCACCTCCAGACCTGTGAGGCACTGCCGTCCCGAGATCTATGCAGCCGATATTGGGAGGGAAAAGCATTGAACATCTGATACGTTCCTGTTTCTTTCTTCGTTTTACTCTCTTTTATCTTGTTGTTGGCTGTTTTATTGTACCTTTTTCCTTGTTGTTTTTGTTTATTGCTTATCATTGGAAATAAATAAATTAAAAAAAAAGTTTTTGGTATGACCACAGCTATTTCCTTGCGAATTTGAAATTTGTTTTATTCATTTGCTTATTCATTGCTTTTATGATTTATACGTGTTTGCTTATTTTTATTTGCAAAGTTTAACAATGTAGAAAATGTCGTAACGCATTATTAATTCAGTGAAGTTTCAGCTTTTATATTTTTGTATTTCATCGTTTTTTCGGAGGTAAAAAGTTGTCTTTTCTTAAAAAGGAAAGCATTGTCACATAAATTACTTCCCAATAAATTACAAGTTTTTAACTCTATTTCGTCTCCATTTGAAAAAAAAAGTTGAAAATTCTTTCTTTCGTTCCACCAACAAGGAATCATTAATTACCAGTTTGAAGCATCAAATTAATATGATGACACAGAAAGAATGTTTAAAGTAATTTTTCTTAACGGTACAAAGAATGCCTAAAAATGAACATTTTCTATGATTTCATTTACTGGAGAATTCTCCCTCAAAATTTTTTTCAAATAAGAAATATTTATGATCCAGACCGTAAAAAATGTTTTGTTTAAATTTGCTCATTTTAAAAAAGTGATCTCAATAAATTTCAAACAAGAATGTTTTGCACATATCGATTTAAATTTTTTCTACTCCCAGAGAGGTTCAAGATGTAAAGGAAAGAGACGTATACAAATCAATGTACACCAAAAAGTTCTTTTTCGAAAGAATGACGTTTGAATTTAAAATGAATATTAATTTTTATACAAATAGTATGGTTTATTTTTCGATTTTTTGAAATGATGCTGACGTTTTCTAAAATTGAAATCCGACGTGTTCACCACATGACTGAATCTTTTTTATGTAAAAAATTTTATTTTAAACTTTTATATTTAATCATTGCCTGTGCTCATGAACTAAATAAAAATACAAATGGGAAATCTATGTGACAGATAGGATAGCTCAACAAGTTTTGTGATGGAGGACTTGTTTGGAAAGCCCTTCATATTGTTCGAATTGTTTCAATATCCTTGAATACATTCTTGATAACTGTTTGTTCGAAGTTTGATGGTAAACAAACATTAAATAACGAACTTATATATATATATACTAGCAGACCCGACAGACGTTGTCCTGTTCAAACGTTGTAATTCTAGCTGAAGTACCCGGCGATGCCCGGGATTTTAAGAATGTTTGTTAACCAAAATCAATTTAAAAATTATCACAGTATAAATAACATAGAAAAAAAAGCATACGAAATGTTATACATATTAATAATATGAAAACCCAATTAAAAATGTATAAATGTATAATAAACTCCTCAGATTTCAGCTATATTCGGTATTTCATCATAAAAAAGCTGAAAAAAATAAAAATAAATAAAAATAATAATTTTAAAAAATAACAATTTCAAAAAATTAAAATAAAAAAATTATAAAAGAAAATAAAATAATAATTAAATAATTAAAAAAATAATAAAATAAAAGCTGAAATAAAAAAGCCTTAAAAAAAAAAGCTGAAATAACAGGTCTAGCAAAATTTACACAATTCTGGATTCGAAACCGGGTTGAGAGCATGATACTTTCCAACTTGGCGACCTTTCGAACGCGCCACGATGACACGGTGTTCTAGTGGGTAAAGTGAAACATATTCGCTATTGGAAAGTTGTTGTGGGCTGGTGATTATACATGTCAGAGGAGTTTTTAGTCAGAAATAAGTTAGCAGGATAGAAGCTTAGTCTTTAGCTCTTCAATAGACACAAAGATATAGGCGAGGAGGATTCAAGTAACTATTAAAAAAGATCTCGTGTCCCTAAACGTGGTTGATTCGAATTTTCCATCGCGTGTCGAGAGTATCAATATGCCGTTGGATCTGATGCATTTTAGAGTATAAAATCTGACTTGAAAGATCATTATTTTCATTTATTATTCTGGTTTAATATGTGACTTGAAACTTTTTGATTTTATTTATTTTTATTTTATCGCTCGCCGTTTGCTAACTAAACCTAACGTGGACGCCATTATCTAGAAGGGGTGATTTCACAAACTGTAACAGCTTCCATTTACCGGACGCACCCCCTTATAAATTGTTGGTTTTTTATTAATTAATTAAAAATATAAAAACATATTCTATCGGATCAAATTGTGAATCTAAACCATTCTCGAATCAACTAAATTGCACACACAAAATTTCATAAAAATCAGTCCAGTCGTTTAGGAGGAGTTCAGTTACATACACACGGACAGAAGAAATATATATATAAGATATATATATATATATATATATATATATATATATATATATATATATATATATATATATATATATATATATATATACATATACACACACACACACATATATATATATACACACACACACACACACACACACACACACACATATATATATATATACACACACACACACACACACACACACACACACATATATATATATATACACACACACACACACACACATATATATACACTCATGGACAAAAAAATTAGCGCACCAAGAAGGAGTCGTCAAAATGAAACGAAATTTTACATACGTAATGACTACTTTGATATAAGTAAATGATAAGAAAATCAAAGAAAAAGGATAATTTATTTCAGAGAAAAAGGCAAAAGAACGGAGGAGTTAATACTCCGTTGGACCCCCTCTAGCGCGAATGCACGATGCGATACGATCGGGCATTGAGTCATACAAGTTCTGTATGATGTCTTGAGACATTTCTTTCCATATTTGCTGTAACCTTGCCTCTAGTTCGTTCAAACTCGTGGGATGCCCAACTCGTCGTCCCAAATGATCCTAGATAAGCTCGATTGAAGACAAATCTGGGGATCGGGCAGGCCAAGGAAGGGTAGTAACAGTGCGGAGACAGTCTTGTGACACCCTTGCCGTATGAGGCCGAGCATTGTCTTGTTGAAAAATGGCTCCTGGGAGCCGTTGCATGAGTGGCAACACATGTGGTTGCAGGATTTCATGAACATACCGCTGGGCTGTCATGGTGCCAAGGAACAATACTAGGGGTGACCGTGTATTGTAGGAAATGGCACCCCATACCATCACACCAGCTGTGGGAGCGATGTGCCGCTGTACAGCAAAGGCAGGATTGAAGCGTTCACCACGGGCTCTCCACACACGAACACGATTGTCATCACTGCCGAGATTGAATCTGGATTCGTCGCTAAAGACGGCCTGGTTCCATTCCGCTGCAGTCCAGTTTCCTCGTGCGCGGCAAAACTCCAAACGGAGGCGTCGATGGGTGGGCGTCAAGGGCAGAACACGTAATGGGCGCCGCGATACCAACTGTCCTTCAGCCAGGCGCCTTCGTATGGTTCGAGAAGACACAGAGGCCCCTAGTGAAGGTGCTACCTGTGCCTGGATGGCGGCCGATGAAGCAGTTGGCTGTACGCGTGCATTTCTTACGATGTGGCGGTCTTCTCGACGACTGGTCTGTCGAGGGCGTCCTGAGCCTGGTCATCGTGTACATGACATCTCTCGGGTTCACTGGTCCCAACACCTCCTCACAACACAATCAGAGCGGTCTAATTGACGAGCTACTCGCCTAGCTGACCACCCAGCTTCCATCATCCCGACGATTCTCCCCCTCTCAAACTACGACAACTGCTTATATTGTCTTCGAACACGGCGTAATGGCATGTCTATCTCAGCTCTTCCTTTGTAAATGATTCAGCACACTCAAAAAAGCTTTGGTTACCTGTTTTATACTCCACAGAGTACGATGTTCAACGCCCTCTACCGGCTATACGTAATGCGCAATCACGCTGCATTTCTAATCATTTGCATATCTCCCTGACATGTACCTTCATTGCAAGTTTCGTTACGATCCCGTAATTATTTCTTGGTGCGCTAATTTTTTTGTACATGAGTGTATATATATACACTGTGTCCGAAAAATAATAGAGCTTAGGAAGATGTAGAAAGATGAAGTATACATCAAATTGATGAGAAAATCTCCAAGTTTCTTACCTGTTCAGCAGACTTTGATGTGTGCGCCCTTAGTTACCCTGAAGACGTCAAGACTATATTCAGGCTCTTCCCATACACGGCAGAAAACATCTGGCGAGAGAGACGAAACAGCTTAAATGATCCTTTCTTTTAAAGATTTCCAGATTTCGAATTTGATGGAATACTCTTGTGTTTTTACATAAATCCAAAAATAGAAATCCATGGGGGTAAGGTCTGGAGACCATGGGGGTCAGGCAATCCACCCTTCTCGTCCGATCCATAGCTGAGGAGAGGTTTCGTTAAGAAATTCTCAGTCAAAATATGTAGGAGCTAGCATATAGGTGAGCTAGCATTGCTGCCTATGAGGGGGACGACATGGAAACGACCAAGCCTCATTCAGGTTATATCGAATCCAAGCCCATTCTGTGTTGCAGCTCAGTACGCTAACCACTATACTATGGGGGCCAGCACTGTCTAATATATGAGTTAGTACATATCTTTGCTTTCCACCCCAATATTTGTGTAATCAAGCAGAGCGGTAATAATTTCTGCTATGGTTTTAGAGATAATATACAGTGAAACGTCCCTAGCCGGCTACCATTATTCGACGGCCACTCTTCTAAACGACAATTTTTTTTTATGTGAACCGATTAAATACTCCCTATAGCAAGTGCTATGGTAGAAATCTCTTTTCGACGGCCACCCCTAAAAACGGCCACATTTTTCGGAACCATTACTAGCCGCCTTAGAGGAGTTTTACAGTACATATTAATATAGGAAATTTGTTATCTCAAATTCATTTAGTTTGGTTAAAAGTTTTTTTTGACAAAGTAAATAAATTTAGAGAAAATTTTTTGGCAACAGATTTTTCTTACGTTGAACGTCAAAATATGAAACATGTGTGTCTTTTATTAGGATATTTCTTTTCGTAAACAATCATATTGTTGTGACGGGATAGGGATAGAAAATAAAGTTTCTTCACATCACCAGAATAAATAATTGGCCGAGCGTCCATGTCGAGAGGTCCCAAGGTTCGAGTGCCATCTTAAGCAGAAAATCGTTATAAAATACAATACCTTTATTGTTTGTAACGTAAGGCTGTTAATCAGAATGATTTGAATCAAGATACTGTTCATATAAATTTAGAAAACTTTAAACGCAGGAAATATCTGTTAACAGTGTTTTACATCTACGGAGTGAAACAAGCTCTAATTTCTGTATAAATGAAATTGTCTGTTGAATAGTTCATCAAAACGAAAGTTAGAAATTCCAATTGGAGGCAAGTGTTTACAAATTCATGCATTCAAATCTACAAGGTTTAAATATTATATAGCGTGTTCAGATGTATCAAAACCATTTATAAAAGCTGTTATAAATTAATAAATACTAGTTGGTAGCCGTCAAAACATGGCGGCTAAGTAGTAAATAAAGGTACTAATACACAAATTATATTTATCATTGCCAGATGATGCGCAGAAACAAATTAATGTGTTTAAGCGGTCTCGTGCTTAGTGAGTATCTAAAGCCAGATTTAAAAATGTCACTGAGCATGCGCAGAAAGCAATTTTTTTAAAACTGTAAATTATCGCTAGTTAATTATCGTGAAATAAAAAATTTCCGTCGGGTTTAATCTTAAATTTCACAAACATAATTATCATAAAAATAAAAATGGCAGAGAGAGATCTAGAGAGATCCTCGGAATAAACGTATTCATCATTAAAACATCTCACTGAGCATGCGCAGAAAGAGTGAGTTTCTAAAGCCACATTTGAACATGTCACTGAGCATGCGCAGAAATAAATTTTTAATTGTAAATTATCGCTCATTAATAGAAATTGCGGTTACAAAAACCAAATTTGACAAATCTACAGATTGCAATATTTCGTTTAAGACCAAAATGAAGTAAATTGATGCAGTAGTTTTCTCTCACGGACTGTCTAAAAAGTCGACTTCGCAACTTAAATATATTGATGTTAGAATCCGCTTTAATTTAAAAACTCTAATATCAATGAAAGCAGAAGTATTATGATACTCGTAATGTAATGATTTTTATTTTTGTTTTAAAACTAAGTTCAGATAAATCTAAAATAATTCCTGATATTAAAGAAATCATTGCATTTTGGAATACAAACAAAAAGTGATTATTATAGAAATGTGAAACACATCTTAAAAGCAAAAATATATGTTGTTGTTGTTGTTGTTTCTATGCCCTTGGCTGGAACGTAGTTCCAGACCAGGTGCATATAGGCTACGGGCTGAAGTATGCAGATCTGGTTGGAATAGCACCGCAAAGGCCGGAGTCCGTCTTAGCTAGTTGACACGTAAAATTTGACCGAGCACCCCCAGGGGCGACATCTGGGCGCGGCGGCCCAGTTGGAAAGAGCAGCGGGCTAGTGATCTGAACGTCCCTGGTTCGATGCTCGTCGCTGCAAATACACCGCCGTGTTAACTAATGGTGGCCGGGGAACGTAAAATAGGGCCTGACTGCAATGTCATCCAAGTTCTCAAATTTACCTCTGGAGGTGCGGGTCAAGTGTTCCGGTATCGTAACTTGACTCGGTTCAAAATTACGGGACCGATCATTTAGCCAAGTAGGACTCCGACCCTTGTGGTGCTAAATAAAAGCAGAAGCCGCACCTATATCACCCATAGCCTTCGGGACTTGATCTGATGCTACTGTAGGTCAAGTGGCATAAGCAACAACAACAACAACAACAAGGGTGACATCTGGGGGGATCGTACCCTCTCTCACTCTCTCTGACCTTCATAGAGGGACTTTCCGGTCTACGGATTTAACATGCCCATATCCGGCCTAAACATGGAGAAAAATATATACCTCCGGTGTACAGGTAGCCTTGAACCTAGGTTTCTCTTGACGGTAAGAAACTCCTAATGGGTAAAAAACTCCTAGATCTTCACTGGCCAGGTAACCTTAGATCTAGGTTTCGTACTTATTATGGGCTTCCTAGCAAGGCGTAAATCATATGCATGGTGGGGGCTAAAAACTCCTAATGCGGAATTTCTCTAAGTTTTTACTGCCGGCTGGCAAAGTGTAGTCATCAGCCCACTTCGGAAAGAACCATTATCTATGACGAATTGTGGTACCATATAGAGCGCAAGAAGATGACAAAAGCCTACCAAATGGGTGGAGCATAAAGCAAAAATATATCTCGGGCGTACAGGTATCTGTCAACCTAGGTTTTTCTTGACGGTAAGAAACTCCAAATGCGGTAAAAATACTCCTACATCTTCATCGAGCAGGTAGCGTTAAACCAAGGTTTCGCGCTTGTTATGGGTTCCCAAGCAAGGTATAAACGAGACACCAGGAAAAAAATTAGAGAAATTCCTAATGCAGAATTTCGCTAAATTTTTACTGATGATTGACAAAGTGCAGCCATTCAGCCCTCTTCGGAATGAACCACCGTTTCTATTACTAATCTTGACACAAAATTTAGAGCGTAAGAAAACAATAAAAAATGCATAAAGCCTGTGAAAGGGGCTTAAAGCAAAAATATACATTACTAATGTACAGGTAATCTTGGACTTATGTTAACTCTTTTTTAAAAAGTTTATACTGAAAATCAGTAATTACTGATATTCGGATCTACGATCTATCGAATATATTAGTTTTTCATATACAAATATATATATATATATATATATATATTTTTTTTTTTTTTTTGGGGGGGGGGGCTAATGTTCCTGGAGCTGACGACTGTTACAACCCAGTCCGGTGTACATATAAATACAAGGAAATAGAAACACAAATCACACAATCACAGAAGAATTTTTATTAACAAACGATGACACCGTTGATGGACAATGGGTCGCAGCTCCCCTTTCTAAACGGGGCTCCTTCTGCAGGCGGAAGACTGACTGGCTCCCCAGAATACAACCATGTCTTATGCGGGAATCGAACCCCGCGCTCCCGGCGGGGCAGGCTAATGCCTTAACCACTTAGCCACCGGGCAACATTAAAAAAATTAGTTGCGTTTAATTAATGGGACTCAAAAAGTTTTTTTTATTTTTTTCTTTCACATCAACCGTAGACACATTTATGTACAGGAACATTTCATAAATTTGCAAAAGCCATTGCATGAATGAAATTTATTCTATAAATAACTCTCGTTATCAAATTGTATCAATTGTTGAATGAAGAAAGTTGGTTAGTAACAACCCATTTCTCCCGAAACACTTTAAATCCGATTTACGCAAAGGTAATTCGACTAACGATCTCCACTTAAAGCAATGCCACCTGTATTGTTTGTTGCCCTGGATCTCGATCGCAGCGCAAGTGCTCCGTCCGAATTATCAACAAGCAACGGGCTTCCTCTCTGAAAAATATCGAACAATCTACTTAGTGGAAATATCCCGATTCGTTATGTTAACGGATCTTGAGCAGCAGCAACAAATCCAAAAACAAACGGATGTGTAAATGTATGGCAGTCGTCCAGGAGAGGAGCATTAATCCCGGAGAAACTGGTAGCAAGATCCCGCCATCTTCTTGGCGCATAAACTATGATAATAATTTATGGCCCTTTCTCTTTGTATATATATATCTTTGTTAATGCATTGTTTTGAGGGGTTGTTTTTCTTGCGTAAGACGGCGAATTACATCTTGAGAATAATTTTTATAACGATGATGTGCAAGAAACTGATATCTTTTTTGCATGGGCTGATTTACTAGCCCTTGCAAAAATTATGATAACATGGACGAGTTAATTTACATGTGTTTAAATGGGATGAAAAGATTTAAAAAATGAGGGTGTGAAATTGGAAATCAGGTACCAAGAATATTAATTAATTAAGTTTTTTAATATATTTTTCCAGCTAATAATGATTCCTTTTTGTTTTGTTTCTGTACTGAGGTGTACTCACATAGATATCTAGGTGGATGTCTATGTGCCTTTTACTGTATCTATTGGTAACAGCTCTGTCAATTTATACAAAGAGTTAACAAAAGTTATAAAGACAGTTTTGAGAATATAAGATCTAGTATTAATACGGAAAAAAATTCTACAACCTTAAATGTAAAATATAAAATGACATTGTAACGACTCCCGTACAATAGCGAATTTTTGCACGTGGAAATACCGGGAAGACCAATCAACGCGCGGTTTGTGCACATAATCGATTTGGAAGGCTGCAGAAAGACAGTCCTGGTCACGTAAAGAACGGAAGTGCTACCGACAGCTCACAGAACAGTTCGTCAGCTACAAAAAGAAAGTTGCCAACCGGAGGCGCCTAGTCGTCTGGGAACGTAACTGAATAAAGAAAGGCAGCGTTTTCCAGACCTTTCGAGAACGTTCAGCAGTGGTAAATAAAGTCACCGAATGCGGATTCGTTGTTGTTGAGATTCAGAGATTCAGAGACGAAGATAGTCAGCGTGAGGCTGGAGACGGAGACAAGGAGATATTGCCGGGCCTAGATAGACTTGAATGAGCGTACCGACAACTCAAGTCCGATCCTCCTCGTCGATGCCGTGAACCCATGAATTTAATTATATATATATATATATATATATATATATATATATATATATATATATATGAGGCGATGAAAGGAAAAGTGGTGTAAGTCAAAAGCGTTTCATTGCAGAAAGTAAAAAAATTTTCATTATAAATGGAACAAATTATAATTCATAATAATTATTATGATATTGCAAACAATAATTATTTGCAATTTCACTATAAATGGAACATGGAGATTACATTTTTGACCTCAAATAAAAAAAGTTGAAAATGTGTCTTACACCACTTTGCCTTTCACCGCCTCATATATATATATATATATATATATATATATATATATATATATATATATATATATATATATATATATATATATATATATATATATATATATATTATATATATATAATAGCCGTTGTCTCTGTATAACACTTCCGGGCTGTACTCATCTTTCAATTGAAGCCCTCAGTAAACAAACGGCCGGTTAGGCCTAATTTCAATTTCAGATGTGAATCAGAATTTTTTCTTACCTACAAACTAATATATTCTCCATCAAATCACGTTTGTTCAGCCTATTTTTCTATAAAAAGAAAACTTCAGAACTAAAAAACTCTTCAGAACTAAAAAAATTGGAGGCTTTTAGCTGTATATTTAATAGTTTTTAAAAATCTGTTTACTTTTGCGATGAATTCTGAAAGTAAACAAACTTGAATGTGAATGAATCAAGTAGCTCAGGTATTCATATCGCGTAGTGAGCTGTAAAAAACTGGATCGCAGTCTACTACTCCAATCGCATGAAAAACTAAATAAATAAAAAGTAATGAAAGGGTTTGCTTTTACAAGGTGTGGATTAAATGCATTATTGTTAGATAATTCGGGAAATTTTTTAACTTTCATATACTTTTTCCATTATGACGTCATTATTAGTATTATGACGTCAAAATGACGGGTTACCTTCTAGTATATATATATATATATATATATATATATATATATATATATATAGTACATCGCCTGTATTTAGTCGAGAAATGTTATTAAAGCATTAAATACAAAAAGGCTGACAGTCTTTTTTTTAAGGCAAAGTCATTACAACATTCTAGAAGATCTTGGTTAAAATTTTTCTGTTACTAGGATGAACATTTTCTCTTTTCATTTTTTACAGAACATAACTGTATGAGTATACGTTGAATTGAGTACGAAATTCAACTCTTTCGGCTAAGTATCGACAGACTTTTAGTGCGCGAATAAGGTCAAAGAGAACACTAAATAAAAGACATCAGTATATGAATAATCAGATAGGAAATTAAAAGCAAATACTACAATTTTTTTTCTAACACGTAAAAATACTCTAAATAAAAATGCTTTTGATGCAGATAATAAACTGACTGGGACAAAATTTGTGTAGT